>JARHVA010001631.1:1227500-1262500 GCA_037957365.1 Torreya grandis | reverse complement strand
AGGTTCATCAAGATCCTCTCCATCTTCTATGGTTAACCTATTAACTCATGATCCATATTTAACAATAATGATAAATGATCCCATCCAATTAGGCTCAAAATTTCCTTTCTTATCTCCTTTAACATTTTTATTGCATTGGTTTTCCTTAAGAACAAGATATATGATTTCAAACTCCCTAGCTTTTATCTAATTATTATAGCTATAATTAAGGTGATTATGGTATACTTGTAAATGGTTGAATGAATTAAGTCATTTCTCATCTAGAAAGTCAAGTTCACTAAGATGTGAAGTATGATAGGATTATCCATCAATGATTTTTTTTAGGGATATGTGTAAATATAGGATCTCAACTTCTATGGGTAGAACAAACTCACTTTCATATACAAGGGAATAAGGGGTTACCACCATGGGTGTACTAATGATAGTATAATATGCCCCAAGGTGGGATAAAGTTGTGTGTGCTAGTCATGACCAACTTCATTGATCACTCCTTTAAGTATGTGTATAATGATTTTATTAGTTTCCTTAGCTTGATCATTTCATTATGGGTAGTAGGGAATGCACCACTTGTGATTTATGTGATAGGTTTAGAAAATAGCTTTAAATTCTTTATTTTTGAAAGATTTTTCTTTATCATAAATAATAGTGGAAGGGATACCAAATCAATAGATAATGTGTCTTAGGATGAACTTAAAGATTTTATTTATGGTTACATATGTAAGAGGCATTGCCTCAAACCACTTGATATAGTACTCAATTTCTGTAATAATGTGTTTATGACCATCATAAGAATTAGGATTTATTTTTCCAATGAGGTCTAACCCCCATGTGGAAAATGGCCAAGGTGTGGTAATATAGTGTAAAGCTTGGGAAGGTATATGTATAATCTCACCATGTTTTTGACAACTTAAACATCTTTTAACATAAGTGCATGAATTAGATTCCATGGTAGTCCAATAATAACCTACATGTAAAAGCTTCTTGGATAGGACTATGCCACTAGAACATGCACCATAGATTCCCTCATGTAATTACCTAATGGCCAAAGTAGATTATTCATAATTTAAATAGTGTATAAGTGTTCCATAATAGCTTCTTTGATATAAATTATTACCAAGTATTATTTAGTGAGAGGTGCATTGGATAAATGATTTTCTCTGGTTGTGGGATAAGTTAGGCATAAGGGTGTTATTATGAAGATAGGTGTATATATCGGAATACCAAGGAGAAGTGGGACCAACCACCTTGTAAAACATTTTATAATCAATCATGTCATAAATTGGTATCAACAAGTATTCAAAAAGGAATTTGTTATGTTTTGTGTTGAGATCAAGCAATGAACCAATGGTCTCCATGGTGTCTGCTACCCTATTGATGACTCTTGGTACTTTTGAAAATTAGATAAATTTAAAAGACAACTTTAATCTATCCACCATCCACTTATATGGGATTAAATTATAATCATGAGCTTACAATTCATTAGTGACTTGATTTGTGATAAGTTTTGAATCACCAAATATGAGGAGATATTGGATTCCCCATTGAATTACCAATTTGAGACTAGCTATGAGAGATTCATACATTGTAATTTTATTGGTACAAGGGAACTCAGTTATTAATTCTTTGAGAAACAATCCCCATTTGGTGTGACTAGAAAAATACCTTACCCTGATCCATGGTTTGTGAAGGAACCATCAAATAACAATTGCTAAACTAGAGATTCATTGATAAACATTATTTCTTCATCTAAAAAATTATATAATAAGAGGTGATTTATATTTAAGAGGATATTATACTAATGCATATTCTAAGACCTATCCCTTAATATATTTTTAATTAACATACTCAAGATCAAACTCATTGAGAAGCATAGCCCACTTAGCCATCCTACCTGTTAAAGTTGTTTTGGATAGAAGATACTTGAGGGGGTTTGATTTTGGCAATGATTTTAGTTTGATTATGGAAAAATTAATGTCAAAATTTTTGTGAAGCAAAAATAGCTACGAGACATGCCTTTTCCATTTGAGAATAATTAAGTTCATAAGATACCAATGTCTTGCTTAAGTAATACACCACCCTTTCTTTCCCATTATTATCATGTTACACCAACAATGTCCCAAATGAAAACTAAGTAGCTGATATATATAATAGAAAAGGTCTACCAATGATATGTGGCATTAACATTGGTGGATTAGAAATATATTATTTAAAGTGATCAAATTTTGTAACATAATTCTTGTTCTAATTGAAAGGAGTGTCTCTATTTAATAAAAATGTAAAAAGGTGACAAATATCTTGATGTAGAGCATTAAAATATGCATCATTTCAATGATGTAAATATTCATATTTACTCATTTACAACCTTGTGTCTTGGGAGTCAATAAGAAACCATCTAGATGATTCATTTTTCTTAGATAAAATCAATCTAGATTTTTCCTCCAAAATATTATTCAAATATGTTGTAGAAGACTTTAAAGAGTTTGTGGTCCTTTTCTAAGGGCATGAACCTTGGAAGAAAGTCCTAAAAACCTAATATTGTATTGTAAATACTTTATTTTCCTATAGAAATATGTAATTAACTCAAATATCTATCTATAGACCTTGAATATGTTGAGAACAACCAAAGAGGGAATAATATAAGGGTTAGTTGAGAGAATTTTGGAATTTTTATGGAATAAGACAATTTTCTATGTAGAGATTAATACTAGTAAGAGAATATTGGTCTATTCTTAGACCAATCCATACTTATAATTAGATAAGTATTATATGTATGAAGATAAGAGATAAATAAAGTAAATCAAACAAGAATTAATTATGAAGAGTCATTTGGTTGGCATGGAGATAAAAAAAGAAGAAGTGTGGTAGAGTAAGATAAAGAAGGCCTTCTAGGACTGTGTGTGTTTTTTACATAAGGATATACATGTATATATGAATACTGGTTAATAAAAAGAGGATATTTGTGTCTAAATAATCTCTTTAAACTTGATGAAAGAGTAAGTGAATAGATTTATATATCCATTACCTTGGTTATATGTTCTTAAAAGAAATATCAAAGCTTTCAAAGGTCTATAAATATTAGTAAAAAAAATTGGTGTATTATTAAACTATTATATATTATCAAGTGTTTCTCTCCTGATTGGATTTTGGGTTGTATTCCATTTTTAGCTTCTTTGTAATAATGGATTCCTTGAATTATTTTATTTGTGTTTCAAAATTCTAGTTCTAAATTGATCTTAGTATTTCAAGCATATTATTTACAATAATTGGGATGACAAGTTGACAAATGGGCTAGTATTATAAACAACATAGAGTTTTACTCAATATATTTTAGATAACAAGATTGATCTAGAAATTATTTTATTAATTTTATTTATAACATTAAATTATATGATCTAGTCTTTTAATGTGATAAGTGATGCACATGTTGGCATTTATTAAGGAAAATAAGATTACTATATTGATCCCAAGTTACTAGAATATCGACATGATATTACTATAGATGATAAATTATTTCATTGTATAATATGATTTAAAAAATAAGGATAACGCATATGGCACAAGATTTGATAAGAAAATATGATTTCTAAATAAATATACTTATAAAGTATAAAAAAATTCTAGACCATGTCAATCAAAATTAAAATTTGTGTGTTTTGAGAGCTATTAAGAGTCATCTCTCTTCATAAAATCCATGTTAGAGAGCTTCTTCACATTATCAACATGGTCTAACTAGTTTGAAGGAGATCAAAAGTGATTATTTATGCTTATCTAATTTATGTAGATCAATTACCTCTGAAACTTGACAAGATTTTATTCCATATAAAGTGTTATTTATCTCATATTTGAAAAACTATATATATCACAATGTGTAAAATTGAAATAGTCATGAAGAGAAGATCATAGGATCACTATGTTCATCCTTATAAGCTAAATGATCAGATTTATTCAAGATTTGTGTAGACTATAAAAATGAAAAAGTGTTTAAGATTTGAAAATATCTTGGTCTATGTAATAATGGTGAGGCTACCAATTTGTGAATAGAAGATTGAGAAACTCTAGTAGGTGTGTGCATAGTTTTCTCTATGCTTTGAAGTTTAATATATAAGATTATGACATGATTTAATATTGAGTTCCACTAAGTATTTATTAGTTGAAAGTGTAAAGTATAAATAACCTCATTGGTCTTGAAAATACCAATTTAGGATGACTACATAATTATTTAAATTTAAATAGTTATACACCCTTTAATAAAATCTAAATGGAGGACAATAAAAAATCTTAAACAAACAAAAGTTGTTCAATTGACATTGTATGAAGATAATAAAATTTATATCATTTTATAGTGTTGCTCAATATCTAGGAATACCAAGAAAGGTTTTAGTGAAATAGTGATCTCAAATTAGACTAAAGAGAAAATATATTAAATTCAAGTGAGCATATGTAATTATGGAGAAATTAAGAGATGAAGAATCAATTTTAATTGATATTTTTTCTCAATGCAAGTGTAAGGTCCTAGGATGTCATCATATCTACAAGTTGTGAATTGAAATGCTTGATTGCTTGGATTTTACCTTGTATACTTCAAAGCTATTTGAGATTTTTTGGTGGTTGGATATCCATGACAATTGAAACCTTATAAGTATTAATCTCTATACTATGTTATGAAATAATGAATCCCAACAACTTTCTTGAGGTTATTCTAAACATAAACTTCTTGGAATTTAATCTCATCTTATATTCTCACATTCTTTCAAATATGAAACAAAGTAATTTAGGATGTTATTCTATAGATTTTTATTTTGAAAAAATGTCATCAACATAGTCCTCCATAATATCATGAAAGATGCTAGTCATTTCTATTTGGTATGTACTTCTAACATTCTTTAGACCAAAAGGCATTACTTGGTAGAAAAATGTCCCCCATGGTGTTGTGAATTCTATTTTATGTTGGTCTTTAGTATAAATTTTGATTTGGTTTTACCCTAAAAAACCATTCATTAAAGACAACATTTCATTACCTATAGTAAAATCCATGATCATGTCAATATTGGGTAATGGAAAATATTATTTTAAACATGCTTTATCGATATCATGAAAATTTGTATAGACTCTGATTCATTTTGGCTTTTTGATATAGGTAATATATTGGATATACAATACAAATAGTTGATAGGGAATATGAAACCAAATTCTAGTTGTTCCATCAACTCTTATTTCACTAATAGTGTTATTTTGGGATGCATCTTGTGAAGTTTTTGTTTGATGGGTTTGGAATTTGAATGTATAATGAGATGATGCATTAACAATGATGAATCAATACCTATCATATCCACATAAGACCATATAAATACATCAAAAATTTATCAAAGTAAAAGGGTAAGTATTTATCTTTATTCTTGAGTAAGGGAGATTGCAAGCTTAACAAATTTGGGATCTTCCAATGTTCTAATGTTTACAGGAATAATATCCTCAACTAAAAGAATTGAATCTTATTTATAGTTTGGTGGTGGTGAAAGGAGATTTAAATCCTCCTCTAAGCCCTTTTTATTTGAAGTAGATTATGAATTTATATGTTGATACAATTGTTGTTCCCCAAAGTATGCACAATTATCTAACCAAATTAAAAACCCCTTTTTATGATACCCTACTTGAATATGGTCCTGTGTTCTCAAGAATTTTGAAATTGCTTCATCAATTTAGAAATAATCTAGTGGAGGTGTTCTATTTTGGTCTCACTTTATTAATGATGTATATGTGAGGTCTAGTGTAAAAATGATATTTTCATGGAAAAAGTTAGGGAGGGCAAGGTCTTTGAAGTGGCTAAGAATGAAACATGTTTCACTATCTGAAAATCACCCTCTGACCCACTAGAAGAGTCACTTTTAAAAAGTGTGGTATGTACATTGAGTGGATCAAAACCTATGATATGAGTGGCTTCATTTTATTTTAATGTTATTAGTTTAATTGATCCTTGTTTAGGAAGACCTAGGCCTTTAATTTTATAATTCATAATATTACACATAATGAATTTTGTGATAGGGTATATATTATTGGTGAAGCAAGTAGCTAATTCATAAGAATAAATGTAGAAAGGATTTGAATATTTGGTATGTTTGTTTGAAAGTAAACTACCCTCTATAAATTAATTTTTTCAGATATTTTAAACACTTGAGTATCTTTTTTATGGTGGGGCCTATCATAATTATGCAAAGTTATATGGATTGTGCTTGTATGATTAAAATATTGGATTATGTATTCATTCATGCCTTATTAAACGATTTTTAAATGGGATGAAGAAGATGAAGGTGATTTAGAAGTAGATGGTTGATTGGATGCTTATTTGATAGAAGGTTGATTGGAAACTTTTTCTACAGATGGTTGATTGGATGCTTCACTGGTGGAAGGTATTTTTATGGAAATGGAAGTAGTTGTTGTGTTGATCCAACCACCAAGAGGGGGCATTTTAAATAATTTTTTATGATGGACATAGTTATAAAGTGAAATGTATTCCTTAATGAGAGTGAAGTTATCATCAGTAACTAGGAGATAATTGCATTTTTGATATCAACCTTCCAATAACTTGTAATATTGGAAGGGTTGATGATCACCTTGAATGGTTACTTCCATACTTTCATGTGAAAATTTTAAACATTAGTGTAGGGTGGAGGGCATAACATTCATTGAATGTATCCATGGACATCCAAGAATTAATTTATAGGGTAAATCAATATTAAGCACATGTACTAATTTTTCTTTTATAATAGTCCCCACCATCAAAGGAAGATAAATTGTACCCATGGATTGTCATTAATTATTATCATACACCTTTATTATGATAATATTAGTTTTTAATGCTATTTTTTAATATCCAAAATGTTTTATTAGCCTTAATGTACACATTTAATGTTGATCCATTATTTATAAACACCCTCTTTACCTTGTGCCTAGAGATAATAACCTCTATGTACTATGGAAGATTGTGAAAAAATATCAAAGGGGAGACATCAAAATGGTCAAATGTTACAAGATTATTAGTGGATAAATTGCATACCAATGATTGGAAGCTTGGGGGGTTGATGTCTTTTAGGATGTTAGACTTTTGAAGGACTTTATACAAAATGTATTTATATATAAGAGATGTCTTGAGAATGTCTAATATGGAAATATTTGTGGGTGTATTCTCAAGGTGATAAATAAAATTGTAATTGAATTCAACATTATATGATGATACACTAGAAATAATAGGTTTTTCATGAATTTTAGTAATGGTACACTCTTTAGGTTGAAAAATAATGACATTGGCATGATTGTGCATAGAATCAACAATATCAACTATAAAATCAAAAGGATGACTATCTTGGTTGACATTACTAGATTTAGGTTGTTCTTGTTTTACTTACCTTTTCCTTGCTCATGGTTTGGTAATGGATCTTGGTATAACTCCAAATTTTGGTTACTGGATGTCTTAGATGATTGGTTTTCAATAGATATGTCCCCTCTATCAATGATGTCTTGGACATAGTGCTTAAGGCACATACACTGATTGATAGAATGTCCCTTTGTTATTCTCTTAACCCATAGTACATCAAGGTATATGTGTGACTAAATTATCTCTTACACACCTTCATATTAGCTTGTTGCATTTCCAATGTTCTTAGTATGGTCATCCTATGGAATAACCATGGCTAAGTAGAGTATATATAATAGGTAGTGGTTAGTATTTTATCATAATATTATGAATTATGTTCTTAATGTATTATTATGGAGGTTTCCCCCTTGAAGTGGCTCAGTCATAATATTTAAGTATTCTAATCTTTCACCAATTATTGTTGTGGATCTACTTATTCTCCTCTTAATTCTACTATTATGAATCATCTAAGTAATTTCCTTATAAGTGATATTAAAGCATCAATTTGGGAAAGTGTATATGGCATAATTTTTTTGGATCTAACATCCTAAGTGTTAGAAGGTTGAAAAAACATAACTTGTGATTTGGGAGGAATTGATTTTTTTCAACATCACATTTTTGTTCATGAGTTTTTTTTTACAAAAAATGAAAAAAACATTTTTATGGGTAAAAAAAGTCTAGGAATTTTTTTACCTTGTGCAAGTTATCATTCATTGGATTCATATTTGTGAGATGATAGTAAAGGTATATTCTTTTGGTTCACTTTTTTATGTCAAATTTTTTTACCCTTGTGCATAATAGTAGTAGTTGGATTTGTCTCAGTGAGATGATTGCAATGGTGTATTTCACTAATACATTTTTTTTGGGGCTAAAACCCTCCTAGGGTTTGTACATAGATAGTCCAAAAACTCATGGACATGGGAAAGGGAAAGAAACTCTAGAAAATATTCACAAAGATGACATGAAATATGAAAATTTTGATCCATCTATTTTGGAGGTAGTTCAACAACTTAAGTTAGAGTTGGAGGGCATGGTGAAAAAAATGATTTTGATATGGTTAAAGGGGAAATTATAGGTTTGAGAGGGGACTTATATAGTATGAATGATCAATTAAAATAAATATCTAGGAAATTGGCCAACTTGGTAGCTCAACCAATGCAAAATAATCCCCCACCACTTTAGTTTGGTTCTTATCCAAACAATGATAACAACAATTCTATCCCTAAGCCAATGTTGAAAAAAGTAGACTTGTGCAAGTTTGATGGTAATGATCCACTCACTTGGATCACTCAAATTGATAATTTATTTGATCTACATCAGATTTCATGTTCACAAAAAGTGTTTATGGCCTCTCTATATCTAAAACCTGAGCCACTCATTTGGTATTATTGGTTGTGTACTCAAAATAAAAATAAGGGTGTCCCAATTTCATTGTTGGTATTTTCTAAAGAGTTATAACTCCACTATCATAATAATATTTCTAAAAACTACTTCAATCAGCTAGCTAAGTTGTGACAAACTGGGACTGTCAAGGACTACATTCATCAATTTCAAATCTCTCCTTGCATGTGGCAGACATCACTGAGGAAAATTTGACTAACCTATTTTTGGGTGGCATCAAAGATAACATCCAATTTTATGTTCACACATTTCATTCTAGTTTTGTATTTAAGGCCATACCAAGGGCACATATGGTTAAGGAAAAAGAGTTGATTAGATGAGGACCTTTCACCAATGTTCATGAATTCACCTTGTCAATACCATCATTTCATTAGCCTACTAGATTAAAACCTCAAAAAGTGGAAGAAAATCATGCAAAAGGTTTATGTTTTGGATGTAATAGAAAATGGAACAAAGGGCATCGATCTACTAAAAATAAGTTTTTTTACTTTGATAGTGCCAATGAGGAGGAAAAGGATGAAGAAGCTTTAGGGGAATGGTTAGAAGAATCAGAGGATGAATTTAAAGATTCTCAACCTACTATTTCCTATCATGCACTTTCATGCATTAGTGTATACATGTAAAACTAGACACCATTAGCTTTGCATCAGACTATTACACCAATTCTTACCAATCATTAAACATTTAACCTAAGAATTTATATTAGTCTCAAATTTGGCTTCATAACCTTGCATTAAATTAATTTGGACTATTAAATCAATTAAATAAGACAAATACACACATCAAATTAATTAAAATCAAATAAATGACCAAATGCCTAAAAATAATTAATTAACTTGCACACCCTAATCAAAATAAATTAACAAGTTAAATCAATTTCAAATCCTAATTGAGTTCACCCATGAGCTAATAAATTAATTAAATCAATTACTAAAAAGGAAATTCAAGAGCATCTTAGAACATCCTAGAACACAATCATTATCTTTGTGAGTTGTCACTTTTAGAAAATATCTAAAATAATATCCTAGGAATATTCCAAACTCAACCAAGGTTAATAAACTCAACCATAGTCCTAGAAATTTAAGGAAGTTACTTATTCCAAAGGTTATATTATAACCCCTACTTAGAAGCACTTTAGGGTTGAAGGGTTGATAAAAGAGACGTTATATCCTATGAATATGCCAAACTCAACCATGGTCATTTAAGTAACTTCCTTACATTTCAATTTGGATCTAAAATGAACTTACTAACTCTTACACATTTGGACTTACGTGCTTAAAATGAAAATGGTTGTGTTTTTTTGCTTAGTTTGTGTTTATGCAAGTTATTTCAAATTGGTTATGAACATTTATCCAAAAATTTCAATTGGTTCATAACAAAGAACCTAATCAAGTCTAAACTTGTTTCAAATTTACATCATCTTTTGGGTATCTGAAAAGAACTTAGTTCATTTTTATGTATTAGATGTTTTTTTCAAGTTTTTACAAGATTATATTCAAAGCTAAGGGACCAAAATTCATAACACATTTCATTTTGGTTCCTTAAAATGAACTTAACAACATATTAGTTTACATGATTTTTTGATCAAGTTTATTTTCATGCAAGTTGTTTGTTGATTATTTTTTTAGAAAAAAGGGAGTTATGCATGTATGCTCTCCCATTTGTCCCCTTTAGGGAACTTTTGGGATCAAAAGTACCAACTTCATTAAAAATTTACTTAGTCCAAAGGTGTAAAATATAAGTTTTAAAGGCTCTCCCTAAGACCCACATGGCTTGGGTGATCTATAAACAACATTTAAATCTCCTTTACTTGGTATTTTACTTTCATTGCATCTTGGATTGTGAGGGAGAATTCATTACATCTCATGAGTTCTTTAAGGAAGCTTTGACCCAAGGTTTCATCTCCCAACATCATATTCAACCCCTCTCCATGGGGGGGGGGGGTATATAAATTGGGATCACCCCACTAGGATCAAAGGTTTTAGCAATTAAACATTCTCCTAATGTTGGGGCTAAGCTTGAGGTGTTTGATCAAGTTGGACATTACACTATATTGAGCGAGTGGTAGATGTAGTAGTTGTAAAAAGGGAAAGACCTTTCTAAAACAAGCCATATGATGTGAACCCAAATAACATGAAATTATTTTGGTATATTAGACATGAAAGTCCTATGTAATTGATTCATCTAGAATATTTGAAAAATAACTAGTTTAATCAACCGTACATTGCCATACTCTTGCGAAGATTTAGATGATTATACTTAGTGTATTTTTATTAGTGTGTTAGACTAAAACTTATATTATTTAAACTATGTAATTTGATTATTCATGAGTCCACATCACTCTACTATTTGAGGAAGTGTTATGTCATTCATATGACACTTTGATTTAACTTAGCAAACATATCCTTTTTTATGTCAAAACATTGGGAGTGACACTTGATTGAGGAGGGCACCATTATGCTGCCCAAATCATTTCATAATCCTATGCCTTTAAATTCTTGAAAGATAAACCATTTTTCACATGATCATTTGGGAGTGCTAACACCATTAAGTTGCCCATTTTATTTCAAAAGACTTGTATTATTTCATCTTACATATCTATTATCATTTGTTTGCAACTAATCACTTGAGCCTTGTTGAATCTTGGATTAGTGTGGTCACGTTGTTTAAATATTTATATCTCTTTGTCATCAAATTCATATTTTATCTTTAGTTAAGTCCTTGATTAACTATTACAAGTTCAAATTCAAATATTGGTTGATTTTGGTTTAGACCTCAATTCATGGGGTTGATACCTAGATCTTATTCTTTTGGATTATGTAACTTGGGTTAATTTGTCACTCAAATTCAAAAAATTATATTGTCTTGTGATTTTATTTTGGTCAAATTAGTTTATCTTCAAACATCTCTTGTTTAGCATCTTATACCAATCAGATCACATTTTATGCCTAGAGTCATGTACTTTGTCTATGTTAAACTATTCCATGTTTGTTTTTTAAGTTGAGATTTTACCATTGTTTGGCTATTAGTCCTTGCATATCTTATTTGAGCCTAGCTTTTGACTCCATGTTTGGACAAAATATCTAACAAATTTTCCCTCTAGTAGCTTAGACCTACTTGGAACATGTTTTGACATTAGAGTTTGATAGTTTGATTCTTAGGTCATTTTGCATGACCTTTATGTGTATCAAACACTTAGAATTTATTGTTTGATGCTACACTATTTTTATCAAGTTTTTGCATAGGATTTTTGGATATTTAGCTCCACCTTTGACCAAGCTAGATCAAATTTGAACCTTTTGTCTTTCCAAAAGGCATAGCTTTCTCAAAGTTTATAGAACCCTAATCCCTTCTCTTGTTGTGAAATATTTGTCATTTAATTTGAACATTTCTCACTATACACTTAGTGGAAATATGTATAATTTAGGATATGGAAATACTTTCACACAAGGGGACTTTGTAGAAAACCCTACTAAAGACAAGTCATTTGGGAAATAGATTCTTATCCACCCCAAAACATTCAACTAGGGGGAAAAATTCAAGATCTTTTAGTTAAATATTTGGTTAGTACACCTCCATATACATATCAAGATCAAGAGATAATGGCCCAATACTTATCTAGCATACCATCAGTTGCATAAAGTACTCAAAAACAACATTATCAAATCATAACTCTATCAATGTATGATCTCAATAGAACCATAAAGATAGAGTATGAAAACTTACAAAATATGGAAAGAGGGCCTTTTAACATGTTTTAAAATCAAACTCATGAACAATTATCTTCTAGCAATCCTAATGCCATTGTACCAATACCTTATCAAAACCCCCATGTGCTTATCCCATAAAGAGGTCCCTTATATGACCACTTCAGTCAAATTTATCAATCATACCAGACATATCTCAATTTATCACGTAAATTCACTAATGTGGCCTTGTCAAATGCACCTCTTATTAAAATATCTCCTTGAACAAAAGTTTTAACAAAGTTGATAAGTTAAGATAATCATGGTTTAGACCCATTTATGAAAAACATTTCATTAGAAACCATGTTCAATACACTCATTATACAAGAAATATATTCAAATTCTATGCATGATACTAAGCAAAACATAGGGGATAATGCATAAGCAACATCCAATTTAAACCAAAGTAGCATTGGCACACAAAGAATCAATCAACAAAAAATTGTGCCTTTAACAATCACCATTGGTGGTTTTCAAAATCAAGGAGTAGGAGCTTCTACATCCCAACCTCAACCAACTAATTCTAATCCTCAACTAGCCACTTCTTCAAGTACACAACCAATAGGATTAAGTAGTTAGCTAAAAAATAGTGCCACACCATAATAAAACATGTTGAATCCTATTCCTCCCTAAAATTTGATAGTACTATCATACAACAGTAGACACAATAATGTATCCCAATGCAATAGAATCCAAACACATTTCCACCTCAATAGGGATAACCAATGTTCCTCCTCACCATGAAGTAGCAAACATACCTCTTCCCTTACACACCAATATACAAATCCAAAATGAAATAATGTCTAATCAACAACGTATTCATATTAGTCAGTGATAAGTACTGAATCTCCAACATGTGTCCAATTCTCAATAGGTATTCATATAACAAAGAGGTTTTAATGTTCCTCAAGCACCTTCTAGGCAACAATTGCCTTTTATGCAGAATGTACCATAGGTTCAAAGATAGGGTGTTGGCTCATAAGTTCCCACTCATTAAAAAGCTTTGAATAGTCAAAAAAAAGTCCCTATTCAACCACAATAGGAATATTATGGTTATATCCCTCCATCCTAGCCTCAATATCCATAAAACTAATCATACATATCCAACCCCAACCAAAATTTCACACCACCATAGGTATAATTTTAATAATTGCACCCTAATCTATGCATGCACATTCTTGGACTATTCCCCAGCCAATCCAACCTACCCTAATAAATCCTTCCATCATATCCTAGTCTAAGTAATCCACTTGTGACCACCTAACCATCCATCCAGGCTAATATTCCAATTAGTTTCCTTGAGTAAGAATTATAAAAAATGAAGGATGCAATTACCACCATCCAAGCTAGGAAATAGGTTAAAAAGTTTAAATTAGATGATGTGTGTTCATATCCTTATAACATGGAGTACTTAAAAATTCCATTCCCTCCAAGATATGATCCACCCAAGTTTGATAAATACAAAGGGAAATATGACCCCAAAGCACATCTGATAGAGTTCTTTATTATATGTTAGCTAGTGGGATATAGTGACATTTATCTATTGTTATTTTTAAGGAGTTTAGTTGGATAGGCCTTGTAATGGTTTCTAAAACTACTAAAGAACTTAGTTTTTGACTTCTGTTATCTATCAAATAAGTTTATACAACACTTCTCAACAATCTTGAGCATGAGATTTCATTGGTCGACTTGACATAAGCAAAGCAAAAACTAGGTGAGAGCTTCACAAGTTATCTATAGTGATGAAGAGCACTTACAAGCCACTTTACCCATAGTCTACTATACAAAAAACTAGTAGTTATGTTTACCAAAAATCTACATAGTGAAATATCCTACTATTTGGAGTTGTATTATGCACATATGTTCAAAGAGGTCATTGACAAAGGTTTAGTGATTGAAATAACCCTTATTAATAAAGGGATAATAAAACTAAACTAATCAAAACAATGGTCAAAACTAAAATTAGACCAATAATCATAACCAAAATCCAAACCAAGAGAAAGAATCGCAACCATCATAGGTTGATAACAATGATAGGCCAAAATAATTTAACTATAACAAGAATGCTTTTGGGAATGGAATAACAGAGTCACACCATCTCCAAATGATGAAAAAATCATCTACTTATTTAGTGCTATATTTCCACCTTAATCCTACCCAATAACCTCTTCAATATCCATGACACACACATCAAGCATAACCTAGGATAGTGCAATAAATATAACAACCGCAGTAGCCTTTGACTTTGCAAAACCCACCTCCTCTAAGGAGAAACCCACCTACTCATTGTGATTTTACCAAACTTGGAGAACCCATTGAAGTAATATTTTGAAAGATTATAATAGCTAACACAATTAGATACCCTATTCTAAAATATCAATATCATGAGGGTACATACATGCTAAACTGGTACAAGCTAGAACAATTTTGTGAGTTTCATAGGGTTAAAGGCCATAATTTGCAACATTGTGTGTAAATTAGACATGTCATTTAAAATATGTTGTATAATGGTGAGATCACATTGGATAATGGAACTTTCACATTCAATTAGAACCTTGACATCTAATAGAACCCATTTCTTCAACATAATAATCAGCCTGTGTAACAACAACAAATGAAAAATCAACAAATCTAATAAAGCTAAAATAAAAAATAGAACCAAGGATAGAACAATGGCCAAAACTAATAAAACTACCATGCCATTACACATAACTATAACTCAATTATAGGTCCTATCAAAAGAGGTAGCATTAACACCATTTCCATCAATCTTAGACAAAATTTCAACCAAAAAAGATTGTTGTTAGTCATACCTAACCAATCCTATCATTATGGTGATCCTTCTTTGACTTGGGACCACACATAGGTGAAGCATCAAGTAGGTATTCCCATGTTAGGACATTATACTAATAAATCATCATTCACCTATGACCACACTCAAGTGCATTAATGACTGAGACTTATCTTATTTGGCCCCCTCCACCATCATCAGTTAGCAATAATAGTCTTGTATCTAATCTCGATTGTGCAATCACAACTTGATGGTCTAAAATTACCATATCAGGTCCACAACCACCTACCACTTCACCCATCATCTAACCCATTGTTTGGCCTCAAAATAATCCATTTAACATTATTTAATAAAAGATATTTGATATAGTGTAATAATTACAAAAGATACCAACACAAATATCCATTTTAAATTTATTGTGCACATTAATAATCCACAAGAAAATATTGAATGAATACCTTAGCCAATCCACTATTTTGAATGACATATCACCTTACCAATTTAAAATTTTTCTTGGACACCTAGATCTAACCCAACAAGTCACATTCAACTAAAGTGATATGTCACCTCTTGGCTAGCTACATAACAATCCATTATACATTGAAGTATATATAATGTGACACAAAGTGAAATGTTTCCTTATAGACAATGGTTTAGGTCTAAATATAGTGTCTCTCAATCTCATCAATCTTCTTGGGTATACAACAATAGATCTCCAAGTAGAAATGATCACCATTAAAGCATACAACAATCAAGAGCACAAATCATAGGTCACCATTAGCTTGCTAGTTATCATTGGGCCCTTGACTCATGAGACCCTTTTCCATGTGTTATATCTTGATTTTTCATACAATATGCTTCTAGGTAGCCCTTGGTTATATGAGATTCATGTAGTCCCATTGACATTGCACCAATGTATCAAATTATCCCATTTAGGGATGGAGGTTAACATTCCAAGAGATTTGTATCCATATGAGCATTGTAAACATCTAGAGGCTGAGTTCCAAAGTTAAAACTACCATTTCAGCATGAAACCATCTAATAAGTAGAAAAAGGGGAAGGCAATACTCCTTAAATTACCAAAGGACAACTACATGGATCCTAATACCCTTGATTCTCTCAATCACATGTCACCTCCTAAAGTATCCAATCATTATACTATCTCAACTAATGGCCTAGGAGAGTACTTAAATCATGATACATTTTATATCGTAAATCTTCCCTAGAACCCAAAAGCCTTTGGAAGACCTAAATCAATTCCACACATGTACTAAAAAAGAAAGGGAAAATGCCACATTCATAATCTAGGACCAGTCATTTTCATACCAGCTTCTAGCCTAAAAAAAGACCCTCTCAAAGGAGATGATTCATGGTTGTATAATGATAATTTGGCCTATTTTTATAAGAACCCCAAGTATCCTATTCCCAATCACATCATGGAAAATCAAGATTATGAATGAAGGGGTCTCGAGCTAAATCTATAGGGAACATTGGAACCTATTTCTATGACCAAGTATGAAGGACCCTATGAACTTGGATTTAAACCACCTAGGGGTAACCCCATATACCTTACTCATGTTCCATCACCATCAACTAGTGATGAGGAAGTTGTTAGTGAAGTAGAGTCTGATCATAGCTTATTTGATGACTTATTCCAAACCAACCTTTTTGATAATCACACCATTTCACCCTTCACCTAATCATTTGTAATAATCCCCTACCATTATATTATCCCCAACTAATATATTGTGACCAACAAAAGGTACACATACCACTTGATGAGTTTAAAAATGATGAAGCATTATATGATTTCTAGGCCTTAGGGGCAATGTTCTATTAGATCATAAATCAAGATTCTCAATCAAATTATATCCTAAAGCCTATTTTGGATAATGGATGAACACCCTTAGCCAAAAGAAAATAAATAAAACATTGAGGTCTCAAAGTGAAAACCTCTTTAGGGTGCTTTTTGATGAGGGAAATAGTAAAGATAAAGGCTAGTCTAGTGGTGAAAACCTATTTTAGGTGCCAGTAGAGGGGGCTGTTCAACCTTCTTCATGTATAGACTAGGAGACCAACAATGACAAACTTATCTATGAGTCTAAATTTTGTATTAAATAACATCATGATTTTGAGTAAATTATAAAAGAAACTAATAATGGTGAAGTTCACTAGGGATCTAAGTTCAACCCTGAAGAGTCATTGGCTTTTGATCAAATCATTCAAGAGGATGCTAATAAAAAACATGATATTGGGTCCAAATTCAATCTTGAAAGGCAAGAATCCTTTGATCAAGTCATAGAGGAATTTCTAACTATCTTTGTCACATGGCTTGATCTCTTATTAGGAGATTTTGATTCATCATGTCTTTGAGAGCTTATTAAAGAACCAGTCCTAACAGAGGACTATAATATTACCAATTAGTTCAAATCATTACCAACTATCCTCGATGATGACTCAACTCTTCTAGTTGAATATACAATAGAGGTTAACATTGGGTTTCCAGATGACCTAACGTGGATCAAGCGAGGTGCATCCCTTACTAAGAAGGAGCATGAAGTCCTTACAAACCTTTTGAGGGAATTTGTAGATATATTTTCATGAGAATATTTTGATATGCCAAGTTTGGATCTCACCTTGGTTCTATACCACCTTATGGTCAATCCTAATAACAAACTAGTAAAACAAAAGGTGTGTAAGATGCATCTTTGCATTACTATATTAGTGAAGAAAGAGTTGGAGAAACTCTTAGAAGTAGGATGTATTAGACCAATTGACTACTCTGAATGGATTTCCAAAGTAGTACCTATCAACAAAAAACTAGAGGGAATCAAAATCTATATTGATTTCCATGACATTAACAAAGCATTCTCTAAGGATGAATTTCAACTACCTAACATTGGCATGATAGTAAACTATATAGTAGGTTATGAGATGCTTTCACTAATAGATGGTTTCTCAGGTTATAATGAAATTAGAATAGCACTAGAATATCAATACAAAATAGCATTCACCACTATGTGGGGAACATTCTATTATCAAGGTATGTCATTTGGCCTTAAGAATGTAGGGGCCACTTATTAAAGAGCTATGATAGTCATATTTCATGATATGATGCATGACATTGTCAAAGACTATGTTGACAACATACTAGGAAAATCTAAAAGTAAGGCTAACCATCCAACAACATTAAGGTGAATATTTGAGAAAATACAGGAACACAAAGTCAAGCTCAACCCTAAGAAGTGTGTGTTTAGAGTTACATCAGGAATATTATTGGGCTTTGTCATGTTTCACAGGGGTGTTGAAGTTGGTTTATCTAAAATAAGATCCATAATAAAGATGATACCACCAACCAATCTAAATCAGTTTCATAGTTTGTAAGGCAAGATCTAGTCCATCTGACACTTCATATCTCAATTAGCAGAAAAGTGCCATCCATTTACACACCTACTAAACAAATGTGTCATATTTCATTAGGATAACAATTTTCAAAAGTATTTTTAATATCTAAAGAACTATCTTGTGAATCCCCTAGTTCTATTACCTCTAATGATAGGGAAACCATTCTTGTTATATCTTTTAGCTACTGATAATGCTCTAGGGGAAATTTTAGCTAAACATGATGATATGGGAAAAGAGCATGTAGTGTACTATCTAATCTATATACTGGTTATGTATGAGCACAAATATACACCCATCATAAAATCTTGTTTTCCTATGGTCTTCATAGCTCAAAAATTATGATACTACATGTTGAACAATAAAACCATTGTTATTTCCAAAGTATATCTAATTAAGTATCTACTATCAAAAATAGATTTGTAAGGCCATATGGCCAAATGGATCCTACTATTCAGTGAGTTTGAGATAGAGTATGTAAACTAGAAAGTAATCAAGGGGCAAGTTCTCATAGATCAACTTGCTAAAGTACCTCTTGAAGACACAGAGCCATTAACATTACAATTTCTTGATGAATCCATCATGACCATTATTGAAACACCTACTAAGGAACATCCTTAGAAGATGTATTTTAATGGATCATTAACTACACATGGATCAAGGATAGGCCTTTTATTCATAACATCTTAGGGGGATATAATCCCCAAGTCATTCAAAATCAGGTTTCCTTGTACCAATAACATGGTTTAATATGAAGCACTCATCATAGGGATTCAATAGGTGGTATAATGGAACATATGTCATCTAATAGTTTATAGTGATTATCAGTTAATCATTAATCAGGTTACAGACCACTTCCAAACTAAAGATGACAAGTTGGTTCCATACAAGGCAATGGTTGACACTCTCATGCAAAAAATTACCGACATTCAATTTGAGTATATACCAAGAGCAAGAAACAAAATAGTAGATGTCACGGCTACCATTAGATCATTGATTCATCATGTAGACACAACTAATGAGTATCACTTTCTTATAGATAATCTAACAACCTTGACTCATGAACCTTCAACTATTGTAATAATATGTGATATCGTTGGTCCCAACTCTAATTGGTACTCAGACCTATATGCCTATTTACATCAGAAAGTCCTCCCACTATACTTATCCCAAAAAAAAAACTAAATCTTTCATCCACAATGCCCAACATTACACCCTACTCAAACCAACCCTATACCACCATAGTTTTGATGGAAATCTGATTAATTATTTAGCTTTAGTATAATCTATACTAGAATTATAAGAAGTTCATGAAGGAGTATTTGGATCCCACACCAGCAAGTAAGTCCTATCTAAAAATCTCTTATGTATTGGTTACTATTGGCTGACAATAGATATAGATGTAGCTACATATGTCAAAAAATGTGAAAAGTGTTAATGGCATGCTAATTTGATTCATGCACTTGCCAAGAGTTTAAAATAATGATAACACCATGGCCATCTTCTATATGGGGACTTGACCTCATTGAGAAGATAAACCCCACCTCATTAGATGGCCATAAACACATTCTCATGACCATTGAATATTTCACTAAGTGGGTCAAAGCTATACCCCTCACTTATGTGACAGGAAAGCAAAATTCCAAATTCATCTTTAAATATATCATCTACCACTATGATATCTCATCAAACATTATATATAATAATAGAGGATGATTTAAGAACAAGGATGTAAGAAAAATATATGCTGAATACAAGATCACACAACACTTTTCAATGACATATTACCCTTAAGGTAATGGCCAGGCTAAAGCATCAAATAAAACCATTATCAACATTCTCAAAAAAATTGTCAATGATGCTGGTCATGATTGACACCTTCAAATATTCTTCACCCTTTAGGCATACTCTACTAATCATTACACACCCATAAGAACCACTCCATACTCACTTGTTTATGACACTGAAGCCATACTTCCCATTGAGGTCAAGTTACCTTCATTACACATATCTTTCAAGACTTTTCTTGATGATAATGACTATCGAGTAGTTTGCCTACAAGAGATAGATTTAATTGATGAGAATTGCATGGATTCTATGAATAATCTGTAGGCCTATCAAAATCAACTTTGGGGTCAATACAATCAATGTGTAAAACATAGAACATTTGAACTTGGTGATCTTATCCTAAAAGATAACCAAAATAATACCATGGATAAAAAGAAGCATAAAGTAAAGTTCAAACCCAACTGGGTGGGTCCTTTCATCATCATTTTAGACTATGGTGCTGGATTATATAGGCTCACCACATCAAATGGCAATGAACTTCATGAGCCAATGAACATTATTCACCTCAATCAGTATTATGCTTGAGTAACTTGATGTATTATTTATAAGGATGATTTCAAGATGTACCATATTATCAATATTATTATTTATACCATTATTAAACTATCTATTCTACCATCCTCTCATTTTAACATTTCAACTAGACCATCTAACCATTCCATTCCTACTAGACCAAACATGTTTTGAATCATATAAACCTAGCCCATTTGACCTTTGTTTGTCCATTGGTTTCACATTTTTAGCATATAGAATCAGATCAACTTTAATAGTTATTTCAATCATTTTAGATAGAGGCATTATTTTAGAGCAACATGATAGAATTTTTGGTATTTTCATCCTTCATTTCTTATTCCCTTCTTATCAAGTTTATTTATGTGAGCTTGATTATATCACCTGCTAGGGAAATCAGTGTTCACCGGTCTTGATACTAACTATATCACCTATTAAGGTAAATTTATATCATTTATCTATCATTTGTATCCTATTTATAACTACCTATGGGAAAATTAGGGGCAACCTTTATTTATTATGCCTTGACATATCACTTAGCCATTCCTATGTTGTATTATGCCATCATACCAAGTGTGCCTATTTTGTTTGAATTGGCTACTACAATAGTCTAATTCCTCTATTTTGAGGTGAAATAATATGAAATAAAGACATTTTGGGACTATGTGGGTCATTTTTGACTCACATTGAGGTCAAATAATCACCCCTTTAGCCATGCTCTCACCATTTTATAAGTAACTTCAGCTATGCTCTCACCATTTTACGAGCACCATTTCAAGTTATAATGCTCTCAATGTTTTGTGAGCTTGGACCGTTTTAGTATCTCATAATTATAAATTAAGTTGAGATGCTTGAAAAATTCCAAAAACATTTAAATATCATTTTAAAAAACCAAAAAAACATTGACCACTTCTTTGCCTTAAGGATTTTGGGAACCCTCACTAAGTCATAAATAAATCACTTGTTCTTTAGTTTCCCCATATTTTTTGGCCTTTTATCCTATGATATCCTATTTTATCACCTTTCATCCCTATTATTCTATCATATCCATCATGTCTTCTATCATCATTATCTTCCCATTTCTTGGGAGAACTTCATTTGGCCTAAAGTTTTGTTAGATCATCATATCCATGGAACTATGTAGGTAGCATCCACTTTCCAAACACATGTGGAGACAACTTAGCCACCCCTTTACTTTTATTCTATTCCCCCACAGTTTTTGTTTGTTTAGTTATCTCTTAGTTTCTAAGGGTAATGCTCATCACGTTGTTTATACTGACATATGGACTGACATTTATTTCTTTGTTTGTCTTGTTTGTTTTTTTGTTTGTCTTGCTTGTTTTTTTGTTTGTCTATTTTGTTTGTTTTTTTGTGTGCTTGTTTGTTTTATTTTAGCATTGTGGCCTTGATTTATATTATGTGTGTTCATTGAGTGATTATTTGCACATTATTCTTAAATTTATCCATATTTAAATGTCTACATTGTCATCATGGTTTTAATCATCGATGCAATTATTTTCCATTGAGTATCAGATATCAAGAGTTAATATTTATGAATATTTTGGCCAAGCCCCCATGGTATTCTATGATGAGGCCTACCATCAAATTCTATAGAAAAAATTATCTTTGAGAGTTATACAACATCAATTCAATATCACCATCTCCTCGACACCAACATCAACAACAATCCTAATCCAATCCCAATCATATCCCAAATGGAGTAATTAAGTAATGAAATAATTTCAACCTTTATTAGTTTATAAAAGCATCTCCCTATGATCAGGTTGTCCTAATTCATCTTTATCCTTTGTATCAATTTATCAATCATCAACCATCAATCATGTTTTTCATAATCAGGGTATACTACATCAACATTATACACCATCCCACATGTATTCTCAATTATTATATCACCTACTAGGGAAAACCATTATGTTATCACCAATTTTCCTTTCTTATTTATCTGTCCTAATTGGGGAAACTCCATCTTCTCAATGATTATATCACCTACTGGGGAAAATCATTATGTTATCATACCACATTGCCACTATCAGGGTATAATACTTATAACCACCGTGAGGCAAACTATTGTACACCATCCCACTTGCATTTCTCAATGATTTTGCCCAACTTTGGGCAATTCATTGTGTTTTCACCCCATCATATTCATTTGTTTGGTCCCCTCATTTTTCTTCTTTTTTTGAGGGACCATTTGCCGACCCACTTGCCAACCACTCCCTCAAGGGGGAAGCTATAGTTCAATCATTACCATTATAGTTATAGCCATTTTATTCTTTGAAAATATGTTACTATGCTTATATCTTGTAACATATTCCTAAACATGGGAAAACTATAAACATGTAAAAATGGCCACCAATGGCTTTACATTAGACTATTAGACCAATTCTTACCAATCATCAAATATTTAACCTAGGAATTTCTATTAGTCTCAAATTTAACTTCATAATCTTACATTAATTCAATTTGGCCTATTAAATCAATTAAACAAGGTAAATATACACATTGAATTAATCAAAATAAAAAAATGACCAAATGCCTAAAAATAATTAATTAACTTGCACACCCTAATCAAAATTAATTAGCAAGCTAAATCAATTTCAAATCCTAATTGAGTTCACCCATGAGCTAATAAATGAATTAAATCAATTACTAAAAAGAAAATTCAAGAGTATCTTAGAACATCCTAGAACACACTCATTACCTTTATGAGTTGTCAGTTTTGGAATATATCTAAAAGAATATCCTATCAATATGCTAAACTCAACCAAAGTTATAAACTCAACCATGGTCAGATTCAATCCATTCCAAGGGATATGAAAGCCTATAAAAGCAAGCCTAGAAATCTTCATTTGGGGAGATCAATCAAATTAGAGTTATAATACAGGAATAGATTCATGAAACTAAAATCCTAGTGTTGTAATGCCAAAATTGATAAAAAGCCATCAAGCCATCAAGACATCAATCAATCCAAACAATCAACAATGGTGCATAGAAGAGATGATGTTAGCCATATGTCATTGATGAAGACTTCTTATTCATAAACTAAGCAAGATAATTGAATTAGCATTTGGAAATATCAAGGATTGGGGTAAGGAATTTACATTTTTATGTTTATATTTCTCATTTCCTTCCATGTTTTGTTGAGTTCTCATTTAGTTTATTCATTATTCTCCCCCCATGATCAGACCTAATGGATATTAGATTATTAGTGAGTTCATTTTTCATTGTTTTTTATACTAACTCTATACTAACCTCTTCTTTTGAGTTAAAATACTAAATCAAAAATAGTACTCCTCAACTCTTAAGGCAGTGGGGTTCCTGAAGAAATAAAAGGTGATTGTGTTAAATTACTCTGGGAGTACACATATCTTCATCAATAGTAACTTGGTTTCTAGTTTGAATTGTTTTATTTAGCCAAATCTAGACTTTGAGGTCATGATTTAAAATAGTTGTATAATCAACTATTATGGAAAATTACATAGTATTAATCTTTCTATGGGAGACTATTTGTTATAATCCCCTATGTTTGATATTCTAATGGGAGGAACTAACATTATTTTGGGAGTGAAGTGGCTTACCACTTTGGGCACTATTGAGATGAATTTATAGGAATTATTCATGAAGTTACATTTATAAGGAAGGACTTTTTAACTACATGGATTATGGGATAAATATCCACAACTGGTTGGTTCCCACTAGATGATGAATATTCCTAGAAAAGGTACAGAAGGTTTTATGACATGCTTATTTTCCATGGATGTTCAACCAACCAAGGATTCTACACATCCTAATTTTCAAAATGTGTTGGATGACTATTTTATTATTTTTAGTGACATGTCAAAATAAATTCCTCCAAGTCATGCACATGAACATGCCATCAGACTCATTCTTAAAAGTACACCACCCAATATCAGACCCTATAGGTATTGCTATACCCAAAAGAGTAAAATTAAAATATGGTACAAGAGATGTTAGAGGTAGGAATCATCTAACATAATCAAAGCAAATAATCCTCCCCAATGGTTATGGTGTAGAAGAAGGATGACAGTTGGAAGTTGTGCCCTGACTAAAAAGAACTCAACAAATACACCATAAAATTGATGATTTGCTAGATGAATTGCATATTGCTATTTATTTTACAAAGTTATATCTTCTCTCTAGATATCATTAGATTCACATCCATGATAAGGACATACCTAAAATAACTTTCAAAACTCACGAAGGCCATTATGAGTTTATGGTCATGCCTTTTGACCTCACAAATGCACCATCTACATTTCAAAGTTTTTTGAATACTATTTTAGGCCATTTTTGATAAATTTGGTATTAGTGTTTTTTGATGATATCCTCATTTGCAAAAAAAATGGGAAGACCTTTTGAAGCATGTGAAATAGGTGTTTTAAGTTCTAGAACAACATCAACTTTATGACAAACCTTCCAAATGTGATTTTGGTGTCTAAGAGGTGGAGTAATTTGGTCATATTATTTCACATGGAGTGAAATTTTATCCTAAGAAAATTAAATCAATGATGGAGTGTCAAGTTCCAAATACCCTCAATAAACTTCATGGATTTTTGGGACTAATTGGTTAATATTATAATGTTGTCAAAAATTATGGTAGCATTACAACCCCACTCACCTCTTTTCTAAAGAAAGACTATTTTCAATGGAATTATTAAGCTACCAAGGTATTTGAATAGTTGAAAATGGTTATGTGCATAACTCCAATTTGGCTACTCCTAATTTTTAAAAAACATTTGTTGAGTGTGATGCATTAGGATATGGCACGGGGGTTATAATCATGAAAAAAGGGCAGATCACTGACATGTGAAAATTGCCAACTAAAGGGAAATAATAGGCTCAAACCATTATATGTGAAATAAATGATGTCTATTCTACATGTAGTGAATAAATAGAGGCCTTATTTGATGGGTGATCACTTTCAAGTAAAGATTGATCATGGTAGCCTCAAATATTTTTTGGAACAATTCTTGTCATCTAAATAACAAAGAAATGGGTGACTAAAATGTTAGGATATGATTATGAAATAATGTATAAGAAATTAAAAGAGGATGTGGTGGAAGATGCCCTCTCTCAATGGGATGAATCATTTTATACATTTTTATATGCCATGACCATGTGGTAGAAAGATTGGCTAGAGGAAGCAAGATCAGAATGGGAGAATGATAGTGATAGCAAGGATTTGATTCAAAATCTTCAATAGGGTTCTAATGAATAAAAAATTTACATGGAAGGGGAACACATTATGGTATAAAGATAAATTATACCTTTGTAATCACTCTCTCTTCAAACATAAAATTATTCAATAAATTCATTCCTTTCCACTTGGAGGTCACTCAAGATTTTTGAAAACATATCATAGAATCAAGAAAGATTTATTTTGGGAAGGAATCAAAGGATATGTTTAGAAATATGTGGCAGAATACATGATATGCCAATAAAATAAAGGTTAAAACATTAATACCCTAACTCTTTTATAGAATTTATCCATATCTAACTAGCATTGGGAAAAGGTTTCCATGGAATTCATTATGGGGTTACCATGGTCTAAGGTAAAAATGTTATCATGGTAGTTGTGGATCGACTTACCAAGAATGCTCATTTTTGCTCCTCAGTACAACCATTTATTGTTAGTACAATAGCTTCTACTTTTATTAATATAGTTCAAAAATTGCATGGCACTCTAAACATCATTATAAATGACTATGATCTCATATTTATTAGTAATTTTTGGAATGAATTATTTGGATGTTTGGGTACCTAATTGGATCATAACTCATCCTATCATCATCAATCTAATGGAAAAATATAGGTAGTCAATAAATGTCATGAAATATATATTCATTGTTTTGCTTTTGATAAAAAGGATAAATGGGTTCATTGGTTACCACTTCCTGAGTGGTGGTATAACACTTCTTTTCACACTCCTTCCAAGATGTCTCCCTTTGTAGTATTGTCAAGGTATCACCCCCCATCCTCACTATAGTTTTGTCAGTGTATCATAAGGTTTTAACTATTGAGGAACACATTCACCATGAATAGGAGGTGTTATTAAATTTATGAAATAATTTCGTAATGACACAAAATTGAATGAAGCAACAAGCAGATCAACACCATAATGGGTGGCATTTTGACATAGGTGATTGGGTCTTTTTGTGTTTGTAGCCATATAAGTATATGTATATAAAGAAACATAAAAAGGATAAAAATATATCACCTAAGTATTATGGACCTTACTATATCTTTCAAAAAATTGATAGTGTGGCTTACAAGCTAGAATTACCCCCAACCACTCACATACATCTGATATTCCATGTATCTTGCCTGAAGAAATTAATTGGACACATAGTTTTCACTCAGACTAAGTTAATTTAATTATATGAAGAAGGACATGACATTATAGAGATTGAATAAATCCTTCACATGTGCACTAAGTAACTATAGACTATATCCATTAAGTAGTATTTGATCAAATGAAAGAACCTGCATTCTAAATATGCAACATGGGAGGATGAAGCATTCCTCTAACAACATCCTATTTTGATTCAATATTGAAGACAATTTTTTTTTGAATGGGAAGGGCATGTTATGACCTTAATCTATAGTGAATCTAGGGATATGTGTGGCTGACTTGTGTCTTACACACCTTCATATTAACTTGTTGTATTTATCAATATTCTTAGTATGGTTAGCCTATGGAATAACCATGGCTAAGTAGAGTATATATAGGAGGTAGTGGTTAGTATTTATCATCATATTATGATTTTTTTCTTATTACATTATTATGGAGGTTGACCCCTTGAAGCGGATCAGTCATAATATTAAAGTATTCTGCTCTTTCACCAATTATTATTTTATATCTACTTATTTTACTCTTAATTATACCATATATAAATCTACTATTGAAAATCATCTAAGTAATTTCCTTACACCCTTTATCATATAGTATTCATAGTATTAATATTCTTTATACCAATCAGGTTTAAGAATATTCTCATCAAAAGGTTTGGTGTTTATCCAAGTGATCATGTTAATATGAGCTAACTTTTTAAAAATATTTTAATAAGTATCATTCAACTGTGTAAACTTACATTTAGGTCTTCCTTGTTAAGGTTGACCACCAGGAATGGTTATGTTATTAATGGGTTGGGTGTAAGTTTTTTGTTGATTTGGTGGGTTTTAAATTTGTTTAACATCGATTACAACATTTGTAATAATGTTTTTATTCTTTACAAATAACTTAGTTTTTTCATTTTATTTGGAAGAATTATTTTCAGGTTTAAATATCTTGATAACACCTTTATGGATTAATGTTCATTTAACTTAGACCCTATTTTTAATAATTTCATCAAATGACCTTGGAAAAAGGAGTATTAAGTGATGCCCTAAGTTTGAGTTGAGATTGTTCATAAATATATCCACATGTTCAATTTTGAGAAATGACCATGTCAAATGACTTGTCATTTTTCACCATCATTATAATAAGGAAGCAAAGGTTTTGCCATTACATTGTTTGGTGTCGTGTAAGTTTAATATGGTTAAGTCTTTTTCAACATCATAAGAAAAGTCATGAATAAAATTATTAGAAAGGTCCTTAAAACTGAAGGTAGATCCTTTAGAAAGGTGTGAAAACTATTCAAGGGTTTTACCCTTGAGACTTAGTGGAAATAATCATAACATATACTCATTTCTATAAGCAACATCTACACATGCATGATAGAATCTTGTAAGGTGTTCCTTAGGATCTCCTTTACCTTTATATTTGTCAAATTTTAGGAGTTCAAAGTACTTAGGAAAAGGTGTTATCATGGTACTTAAGTCATAGGGGTATGAAAAAATTTCCTCAAATTTAGATTATTTATGTCTAGAATAAGAACTATCTTGCAAGTATTGAACCCTATCTTTAATGTTATGGAATACATGTATAAAGTATGGAGATAGTTGGTGTTGACAAGTTTAACTTCACAAGTCAAAATGTCACCCCTACCATTAAAAAATTTAATTTTCATGTTTTTTTCCTTGTCAATTGGTGTGTTATTATTGTAATGTCCTTGATATGGTCATCCAAATCCTTGATTAGTAGATTTAGGGTAGATTTGATGAAATTAAGGTTTTGGTCATCATAGTCATTTGCTTACTTAGCCTATTTTGTGACCAGTTTCAAATTGTGTCAAGAATTAAAAAGAGTCCATAACATCATAATAGGCCTTATATATTATATAAGAGTCATGTCATGCTTTAAAATTGATCTAATTGGCTAGTGACAAGTTTGAGTAACTTCATGACCTAGTTTACTACATTTTGGGTCATTTTATGGCTTTTGGTGCAAGTTTTGAATGTGAATGATAGTCTAAGGCTAGAATAAGAACATAATGTACTTTTTAATTCATCAAAATTATAATGGATTCATTTTTCATTATTTTCATTAGACTTCTCAAGTATTCTAGTAGTTTTAAGGCCAAAAAGGCCTATTTTGAGGCCATCCATATAATTTTCAAGGTGAAATTTAGAGTTAAGAATATTAATGACCTTATTTGTCCATTAAAATATAAAAATAATGATTTGTAATATGTTTAATATCTTAAAATTTATAAATCCATTTTATCTCCTATATCGACCTCTTTGGTAACTCTAGAAGGGTAATTTTCAATTGCTCAGTACAAAAAGATGAGAGAGATATAGGAGATTAAAATTTGTAAATTTTTAGGGGCCTAAGTAATATTTAAATCAATTTTATTTTTTATTTTATTGGTGGTCTCTTATTTGTGAACAATCTCTAAGAGTGACAATAGGTCACTACGGCCTATTCATCTAAGAGGGGTCTATTCTTGCACCTATTTCTCAAGCTCAAAAATCAATGGAGAGGAATAGATTTTATGGATTATTTTAGAGTTATTTAATCTCCTATTAATGGTGTTTTCATTTTCCAATTCATATCCATGAGATACTTTCACTTAGAAGAAGAATACCTTATTGTATAGGTTATTTTAGTGAGTTCTACTTTAATTTCCTATTTATTCTCCATGGTGGTCATTCTAAGAGGTTTTATAATGTTTAATAATAATAATTATATACCCATAATTATCATTTAATTCATGTGTTTTTGTTTGAGATGTACTCCTTGTCCATATTCTTCAAGTATGCTTGCTTTTGGAGACATGGTCTACACCTGAGTAATTCATTGCAAGTTTGATTACCAAATGGTCCAATAACATAGGGTGAAGTTATTGAAATAAAATTTCACCATTTAGAGTGTGATAAATATCCCAAACACACTTTTCAATGAGAATTTATAGTTAATCCCTTAAATTATATATTGTATAGACTGTAAGAGTAGGTTTGAAGATGTTAAGAGCCATGGAGAAGATTGATACATATCTCCTTATATTAATTTTCCTTGATTACCTCATTTAATTCATCAAGTTAAATAAAATTACTAGGATTAATTAAGTCAACACTTACAATCTCTTGCATCATTTGACCCTATTTATAGTTTGTACATTGGTTGTAGAGTATATGGAAAACAAAAATGTTAGTCTTGAGCTCTGTGATGCCTTAGAAGAAGTGATAGTGACATGAAGAATGAAAATGTGAATGATGACTTGAGAGGAAAATAAAGAACCATGAACATCCTATGCACAATCAATAAGCCTTCAAAAGTATTTATAATGGTCAGAGTTCTACCTTAGAGTGTGAAAGAGGTTTTGAATAACCATGGAGTTTCACCTTAATAAGGTTCAATGTGTCTAAAGTGAGGAAATATCAAGTAATGCAAGAAAATCAATGTGTAATAAGTGAATCTAGTCATGAGATACAAGTGAGAAGAGATGATTAACTTGAAGGTTTTCCTTATTAGTAGAAAATAAGATAGCTTTGTGGAAGTTAAGGTAATTGGTGATTCCTTGTATCTCCTCCATTTAATCAGTCTTGTGACTAAACTCATTTTATTTCAAGAAATGGATATTGTTAAAGAAATAACAGAGTATTCAATCATTGTGCATCAAGGAAACCAACTTACCAACTTGGTCACAATCTTTACAAAGCTCATAATTGACCACCTATAATAAAATAACCTCAAGGTTATAAAGATGTTTTAGAATAATATTTTGAAAGTTCACGGTGAGTGGTAAAATATTTAAAGTTAAATGGAATAAATTTTAAGTACTAACAAGATATCATCAACCTTTATTTAATGCACATATCTTGTACACCATTCCTAGACTATAACAATCTATATAATAGGTTTTGGAGCCTCATGATGACTACATTTATTTAAGTGAGTATCAAGGCCTTGGTCCTAGGTAAGATGAATATTGGAATGGTTTTAAATGAGTGATATAATTTTCAAGGTTGAGTCTTTTCCAACTCACTTCATCGCCTCATTAAACTACTATCTCGTGCCAAGCTAAATGACCACCTATAACCATCTCCATGTGGCTCAAGTATAGCATTAAAGGTGAGTTGGGTTTCATAGGTATTCAAGGTTAAAAATGACTAACTAAATCTTCATGAGGGACATAAAATTATTAAGTATATCTTGAGGAGGTACTTCACTACAAGTGAACATTCCTAATCATCTAAAGAACACCTAAAACCATCACCTATAACCATCTTGGTTGTCACTTCAAGCACTAAACTTGGATTTCAAGAGGCTTCAAGGTAAAGTTGGTGGTTCAATTTTTATTATGAAGAATCTCAAGGCACAAGGAAGAATTTTAAAGTTTTAAGTCATCTTCAAAGGGTTTTACATTATAAGGTGACAATCATAAGCACCTAAAATCATCACCTACAGTATAAAACAAGAGAACAGAGGTCTGAGGATGGTCTTGATATGTTAGAGGATCTTATTCAAAGGTTAAAGAATACTAAGAGATAAAAACATTAATTACTTAAGGAGACTAATGAGATCATGGAGTAATTCAGTCATATGGAGCTAAATTTAGTCAAGAAACAACATTGCAAATCTCTTATTTGGAGAAATTAAGGTATTTTAGCTTTGTTTAAGGTAAATAATTATTTCTTGAGTTATTAATATTAAATCATATTCATATCAAGTTAAATATTCTCCAAGATAATGCAATAACATGAAATGTTTATTATAATTATTAAGATTAATTTTATCACTTGAGGCCTCCTATCTATAGTTTGTATAATAACCAATGTTCATCTACAACAACCATTTATAAAGTCACTTCAAGGAAGATATATTATCATTAATGAAAGTAACTTGGTAGTGATTAAGTCAAATATGAATAGTGATAAGACTAAAATGTGTAAATGGAGCCAACATTGGCCTATCTCAATGTTTCTACCTCACATGTTGTGCAACATTATGTCCTCAGTCCATACAACAGAGTCATCAACTTTTTTAATGATCGATTTTTGAGGTTTAAAGCAAAGTTTTTGATATTTAGTGAATTTTAAGTGGAATTATCTTAAATTTATAGTATGATATTTTATATATGGTCACTAATAATCCACCTCATTTTCCCATTCAACCCATTATCTCATACAAAGCTCAATGGTCACCTACAGGCTTATGTTAAAAAAGAGTCTATTTGTAAGAAGAAGGAATGAATTGAATGGTTAGAGAGACCCTAAAGCCAATTTTAAGTTTAAATATAGTATCATATATCATTTAAGGATCTAATATAAATTTGGAATCCTAAGGCAAATCATGAAATGCACAGTCCTGGTCCTAAAACAACACCTACAGGCACACCTAATGGACCACACTTAGTCTTATATCTAAGCAAGAAGGTAGAGTAAGGATTTAAAGAATATTGAGATATGTGACACCTAAATAAGTTTTATGTGGTTTTTAATAAGGTTATTAAAGAGGAGGAAATATCATAAATTATAAAGTTTGCATTCAAGAGAACCTTGTAATCAGACCTTCACCTACAACCAATCAAGAAAGTTTTGAAGCAATTTTAATGTCTAGAAGGTAGACATGAATACTTGAGATATTAGGTGGTTATATAATTAAATAAAAAATGAAAAAAATTTATATATTACTTATAATTACCTTTAATACCTATAAATATCCTTGTTACCTCTTATCAACACCTACAAGTAGTATTGGCAAAGTATAAGATAGAAGGAAGTGAGAAGATATAATATTGTGATAGGATGTATGGGGTTGTGAAGAGAATTGGTAATATATGAATAATGTGTGATGGTTATAATAACATTATAAAATATTAATTATCACCTTATAAATTTAAACATAAGACTGACAAAGCAATTTTAGTCATAGACCTTTTGAGACACTTAGGGAACCAACTTGATAGTTTTAGGAAAAATGAGTTTTGAGGCATCTATAGGCATGATATAGCTATAATATTTGGTAAAATTAGTGTTAATGAGTGGATTTAAATTTAAATTTTATTTTAAATTTCATAAAATTAGTTTACATATCCACTATTTTGTCTTAGATCTAGTTCACTCTATTTGTAGGGTTTATTCAAGAGACCTAGACGTTCACTTGAGTTCAAGAACACAAACCAAACATTATATATCTTATAAATGGATATTAAGGAAGTAAAAAGTCATGGTAATTTAATAAATACACTTTTATGTGGAAAAATAATTCATTTATCAATCTAAATGCCCTTGACGATTTGTAAATAAAAGTAGTCTTAAACGCCAAACACCCTGACTAGTGCACCAAATGCATAAAAAGGAATGTTAAACAATTAAAGAAAATTTATAAAATGGATGGGATTTATTTTAAGTTGTATTATCTTATACAATAATTATTAATGATACATAATACCCATTTTTTACACCTCTCATGCTCAAGGAAAGCTAGGACAATCACTTGAAGAGCAACTTCAAATGCTTGTATCATGTATCATGATTTGAATGGGGAGATAATATTTTTGTGATAGTTGAGGGGGTATAATAATAATTTTTTCCAAGTGTAAGAAGGTATTTTTCATGTCCCAATTTTATTAACAATCATTAAGACCTTACATAGGTCTTAAACCCTCCTAAAACCCTAGTTGTGACTAATTTGTACAGATGGACCTCAAAAGCACATAAAATGACATAACTTGACCCTGAAACCTACCATAGGTTATTTTAATATTTTGGTATCACAAGCCAAATGTCAAAATTTATCATTTAAATCATGTTTATAACCTTTGATTTGGTTTACTTTTATTCCTCACAATGTCCTTGTTCAAGAGGAAAATGACTTACATAAGCCTGAGGAACCAGACTATCATCAACATGTCATGCAAAAAAAAATAAGTCAATCTGATTACATATTTAATAAATACACCTAGGGAACCTCTTAGGCCAAAATATTTCATGGACATGAAACTCTTCATGCCTAAATAATTCTCTAAAAATTTGGTGTCTTGATGAGCTTGTTATCTCAAGATATAAGCCTTTAAAGTTGAACTCACAAAGTGAAATGGGCATGTGAACATCAAGATAAAGCCTTGTGAAATAGATATTTAAATTCAAATGCTCCCAAGTTAAATGCAAATTCAACAAGTGTCTAAATATCAGTAAATAAGATCAAATCTAATGGTAAGTAATAACCTAATAGTGTTAGTGGGTCCTAAAGATCTAATGACATGCATTTGATCATGCACCCAAGATCAATGGTGTGCTCGGTCAGTGAGGTCCACAAGAATCATATGAGACTAACAAGTGTCACATTTTAAAAGGCTAAAATAAAAGGCCAATGTGGGGATTCCAAGTGGCATGATCTTGTAATCTCATAAAAAGATCTAATGACATGCAGATAAATGAAAATGTTAGTGGGTATGGAAGATCTGTGATGCACATTTAATCATGTGAGCAAAGATCAAAAGTGAGTGAGAGGTCAAAGACTTAA